>CM067313.1:25754220-25771720 GCA_034231615.1 Meghimatium bilineatum | reverse complement strand
TAGATAGATAGATAGATAGATAGATAGATAGATAGATAGATAGATAGATAGATAGATAGATAGATAGATAGATAGATAGATAGATAGATAGATAGATAGATAGATAGATAGATAGATAGATAGATAGATAGATAGATAGATAGATAGATAGATAGATAAACATCTAAACCACAGTAGCATCACTCAAGATTAGCACACACAAAATAATTATGTGGTTCCAAGTAATATTACAATATGATACAAGTGCTTCTAAGAATATTGTAAACAACATTTCTAATAGTTTAAAAAAAAAATACCTAAGTATCATTGGACCAATGAAGAGAAGGAAATCAGATATGACCTTCTGAGTCAGTGCCTTACAAAAGGTTTTTGCAACTAGTCGCCAGAGAACTCGAAACAGGCCTGGAGTTTGTTTCTTGACTCTGTGATGTTGATTCTGTGGATATCAATATTATAAGCATACAGCGAAAGTTATGAAATTTAAAAACTCACCCTTTACATGACGTGACAACAGCAATATCATGATGTCTTTATCATACAGTTACAAGTTCCACCTCCCTGCAACACCCTAAAAACATGCAGTATTTGACTCCTCTCCCCCCCCCTCCTTCCTCATTTTTTTAACGATGGAAATTCAATACTTGTTAAAATATTAGTTACGAATCTATCAGGTCACGTTTAACAAGTCAATATTATCTTACCACAGTAGTTACAAAGCTATAAAAATGTGTCACGTTCTCATAAATAACCGATAGACAGAAGAAAATACTCAAGGACTTTCTCAGAATGGCTCTAAAGAGCTTTAACAGCATGTTGCCTGCTGGAGTTCCGTCGTTCAGAATCACCCAATATGGTACATAAAAACCAGCAAAGGTGCACTCATCGCTGAGAAGCAATACATTTCAGAGGCACAGATTAAACATGAGATAACAACAGGTACATAGGCTTCCATGTCTGGCATACCTGTTTTTTATGTGGCTAGGAAATTCTACATCACAATTTTATGGTTGATTCATCTCCGCACACACAATAGATATCACTAATACAAGTATGAAACTTTTGTCAAGCTTAATTATTAGCAGAGAATAACAGCTATTATTACTGACGCTACAAATTATCCAAACATTTACTGATACTACAAAAATTACTGCAACTACAACTTATTCAAACATTTACTGATACTACAAAAATTACTGCAACTACAACTTATTCAAACATTTACTGATACTACAAAAATTACTGCAACTACAACTTATTCAAACATTTACTGATACTACAAAAATTACTGCAACTACAACTTATTCAAACATTTACTGATACTACAAAAATTACTGCAACTACAACTTATTCAAACATTTACTGATACTACAAAAATTACTGCAACTACAACTTATTCAAACATTTACTGATACTACAAAAATTACTGCAACTACAACTTATTCAAATGTTAGCAGCTACGATTAACAGCTATTATTACTACTATTGATGACACTGCAGTTTATCCTATAATCTCCTTAGTCGCTTCTTATTACATGCATGACATGCAACAGTTTCAGTATTCCGTGTAGTGCTTCATCTTATTCCTTATTCTTCTGTCGGTTTCATACGATGTAGTGGATTCCTTCAAGGAATTGCATTGTGTTCAACATTAACCGTCATTAAGCTTGTCGTTATGAAATTTCAGTTGGTAATTTATTTTTATTTTTGTGGTTTTTTACAGAGGGCAGTTCTGTAAAACATATTCTGTGCTTTCTGCAGATTTCCACATGAGTACATCGATGTCGCCAATTGGAAACTGTGTAGTGAATCTGTAGATTGTGAGTTGGATCCGAATACGTAGGAAATTGGAGAGGGGGAGCTTGTTTGATTATGGTCAAATCCCCATTTAAGAAATCAGAATATGAAATTTAATACTAGGAACCAAGATTTATTAAAATAGTTAGCCACCTGTCCACTTTTAATGGTTACGCCACTCATCCACATTTAATTGTAAAGACACTCGCCCACTTTTAATGGTTTTGCCAAAAATAGACCGTCAAAAATCACACGAAAACGCAGGAATTACCCTCGAAAATGCAGGAAATTGTCTCAATTAGGTAAATCCCCCTATCTCCATGCAGACGCCCTACCTGCTGCCCTAACAGGATCACAGGTTTTCTGAAAGAAAGAAGCTGGAAATATCCTTAACAACCTAGCAACGAGAAAGTGACAGACGGTGTTTCGACTGAAGAGCCTTCATCAGTACAAATACCATAGTAAATACATCTTACATAGAAACGCACATGGTTGTGATACGACAGAAAGAAAAGAGGTGAAGGACAATAGCTAATAACGACGGAGGAAACAAAGATAAGGCAGCATGACAGGGAGAAGAAGGTCTGAGAGGAAGATAGATCTAATGCAGGTAAAATAAAATAAATTTAATTTTAAAACATTTATCTCGAAAAACGTCGGCGTGAAAAAGAAAGTATGAAACTGAGATGCCAGGTTAAATAGCAGACAGAGGCCAGTTTCCGACCCATTGAAAATCGCGGAGGCGAGAACAACATTTACTTGCATTATATCTAATTTATTTTCACTTCTTCAGTGCACTTTCCCCTCCTTCTTTACCCCTACCTTCCCCTCCTTACTTACCTCTATCTTCCACTCACACCTTCTTCTCCTCTGTCATACTGTCTTTCCTTCCTATCGCAACCATGTGTGTCTCTGTGTAAAATTTGTTTAATGTGGTCTTTCTTTCTCCTGATGAAGGCTTTTTAGTTAAAACATCGTCTATCACTATGTCTCGTTGTTAGGTTGTTTTAAAACTTATTTTGGTAAAACTTATACCTATTTTTGTTCATTTTGATATTTGCCTTGTGTTACCCCAGCCACCCATTTCCTGTTTAGGGTTTTTACCCGACACTTGAACTTTTATCCCTGGAAATATTTTTAGAGAGATGAACGATAAAACCTCAGGGTTTATTTCTGGCACACATGTTATTGGAGAGTTGTTGTTTTTTTACCTATACAGCAACAGTATAGTTTGAGAATTGTGCCGTGACCAAGCGTCGGTATATAAGACATGTTCGCTGAATTCATTAGGACATCCATTAGTAACGTTTTTGATTATTCTTGGGCTCTCGATTGGGCACTATTTATATACTTGGAGTCACATGTCAAAAATAGGCAAGGAAATGGGCCCCTAAGTAATGTTTACGTTTTGGTCGAGAGGTTTTTTTTGAAGACTGAGCCCATCCTCTCATGAACAAACATGTATTTTGCACAAAGCATTCTACATTGAAGCATTCTCCAACATTGCATGTCTGGTTCTGAGAGATGGGAAGTTAATCAAGATGTTCCGGGGACATTAAAATATATAGTATTGTTGTTAGGAGTCAATCTCTCTAGCCTATCTGGAGACAGTGATTACTGGTTTCGGTTAATGATTGTTTAGTGTAGACAATCCTAACTTGATATTTGTCTTAATTGTAAGAACATGAACTGTATGACATCTTGCATTAACTAGAAATAAGAACATGAACTGTATGACATCTTGCATTAACTAGAAGTAAGAACGTGAACTGTATGACATATTGCATTAACTAGAAATAAGAACATGAACTTTATGACATCTTGCATTAACTAGAATTAAGAACGTGAAATGTACGACATCTTGCATTAACTAGAAGTATTTTGTATTCTATAGCTTCTTTACTAAATGTACACAAAGATCAATTCAAGTGTGGCAACTCATATGATAATATACTTCCCTGATCTCGGTGTGGAGACTTATAACACAATTATAGCTTTGATCAATTTCAGAATAACGAACCTCAACAAATATATAATACATATAACTGAAATTCTGTGCATGAGTTTCAAACCTTACCAATATAGGTGTAGACCCTGTGAAGTAACGTTTTCAATTTTAAAAAGTCATTGGTTTTCATTTTCTTTCATTTGCGATATATATAAAAAGTCTATACACTTTTTGGCAACACACATCTCACACATTTTTCAGATGTTTACAGTCACTATACGACCTCATTTAACACGATTTATTTATTACATATTTGGCATGATTTAAGCATGAACTTTTACTATTTTGTACCATTGAACAAGTGAAAATTAGCCCAAGAGTGGTGGATAATTATTTTACAGAGAATGGATTCAAAAGATATTTGCAGTATGAATATGTCTGACAATAATAAGGCAGTGACTTTAGGGAGATTGAAAAGTTTGTTAAGAAACAATATTGACATTGATAGTTCCAAATCTACGCTACGGGGGATTATTAGGAGTTTGGGATTCCCCTATAGAAAATATGTTGCTGGTAGAAACATTATTTGTGAGAAGTGTATTATTAACGCGAGATCAGAGAAATAATAAGAAATTGTTCTGATATAGTGTATTTAGATGAAACTTAGACCACTGTTTACACTAACTACAGTAATGAACAACAGTGGCAAACATCTGATGGGTCAACTAAGACTAGTACCAAGCAGCAGAGGGAAGCACCTAATAATTGCACATGCAAAACGCATCCATATTGATCTTTAAATAATACTGAACTCATTGTTTTTTTAATCCACAGATAATAGGGATCATCATACAGAGATGAATGACGATATTTAAAGATTGAAATGTGAATCATATTTACAATTCGTTGCTTCCTCCGTTGGATAGACCTTCGTGTTTGATAATGGATGATGCCTCATACCACAACACAATGGCAACCCTCAATAACACATATAAATCGACGTTTTTACCGAAAAGTCTATATCAAGAGCACAGTCACAACAAAATGAGACGAGTAAGTACAATACTGTTGACGTTCACTTTCCGTTGCAGAGTTAAATATAGATATAACCCGGAGAAGTAAATATTAGAATGTCATAGGTCAAACAACGCCAACAGAAAATATACAAAACACACCCAAATATCGATGAAACAAGACAAACAGAAAAATAACGAAAAAACTGGTGCAGAATTATTGTATATAACGGTTCTTTTCTTAATAAATCATTTTTTAATGTGTTACTTAGAGTTTATGAAAAATATCTGTGAATGTTTTATGTCGGACTGATGATTTTCAGATATTCCAACAGCTAATCTTGATGACAGCTAACGCTGAATTGTATTGTTTGTTTTATCATCAGTCAGTCAGTCAGTTCATCTTTTGTCATACTAGGTTTAGTTTTATTATACCAGGTTCTAAAATTGTTACTTCAGAATACTTGTTTAAGTTATTATCACGATTAGTCACTCGTATGTTAGAAGCCGCAGGAGGTACCTTTTTGTGTGATCTCAATTTTAATCATGCATAATAGACATTTACATTTAAACGCATTGTGCGCTAGAAATATCTTTATTTGGATGTCTTACCCAGGTTCCAAAGATCTTATGTCGTCCTCTTGTGAGGAGCGACGTGTTTTCCTGTTCCTTCTTGTTTTGTTTGTAGTCAAAACCATTCTCAAAGGAATTGTAGTTTTTGTTGCCAACATTCTTCATAGAGTCTGCCCCATTTTCAATTAATTCACTCTTTTCTTGTGAGACTCTGCTGCTGAAATGGAGAGATTTCTAATTGTTCAATATTCGTTGAGACGTTCCTATGATATTTCGATACAGCTTGTACATATTTAAGCTTATACTACTGGGTGAAATGTGGCCCTCATGTCATTCAATGTTAAACATAATGTGTATGTGTGAGAGAGAGAAAGAGAGAGATAGCGTGCGTGGGTCGCATTCGTGCGCGTGCTTGTGTGTGCGTGAGAGTATGCGCACGCGTGCACACACGTATAGGAACTAAAATATGTAATGAGATCAACAGAAGTTCCATTTATAATCAATGGCATCACATTGTCCTAAATATAATTTCATTTTCACCTGATGCTTTTGTGATATTGGTAACTCCTGCAAACATTACAAAATATCGAATATGCTTAGTAGTTGTGAAACCTATTTCTGTTAAATACATGACTACTCGGACGAGTACTTTAATCTTTATGACATCTTCTACGTTGTAAGTCTAGATAAACACCTTAATCTGTATGACATCGCCTAGGTTCGAAGTCTAGATAAATACCATAATTTTTGACATATTCTGGGTTGTAATTTTAGATAAACATCTTAATCTGTATGACCTCGCCTAAGATTATATACACCTCAGTCTTCATAACATCTACTGGAATAAAAGTCTAGATAAACAATTTAATCTTCATGACATCTTCTAGGTTATAAGCTTAGGTATAAACCTTAATCTTCGTAACATCTTATAGGTTGTAAGTCGAGATAAATATATTAATCTTTATGGCATCTTCCATATTGAAGGGTTAGAGAAATATCTCCTCTGGAACCACCACCCACCTGTTTAATCACATAAAAAAACCTCAATACTCCCCCCTCCCTTTTCTCAAGCAAATGTTTTTGCAGAAAACAAATTACATGAGAAACGGATGATTATTTTTCTGATTTTTGGAAGATATTTCAAATTCAAATAATATAATTGTTATGTTAAAGCATTATTTGTTGATATCAACTTGTCAACCCCTCCCCCCCCTTTCTCTCCTCCCACCCCTTTTGCCTTGTCACGAACTGTTAAAATGCAGATTTAATTGTCAAAATATATAACCCCCCACCCCTCAGTCCGAAATGTAAGCTGTAAAATTACAAGGGAAGTACATAATTTATATGTATTTATTCTTTTCATATTCCTAAATCATAGGTGCTTTCTTGATAAGCGAGCACATATAATATCCTTTTTTTTAGTTATTATGAATAATACTTTTTAGGAAAACCATTTTTGACAAGATTTTGTGCAATATGATGTCCATTTTCATTCACAAAATATTGGTGTCACTGATTGTTGCTACTATGAATATTATACACCTTCCGCGAAACAAGAATGATGAATGATCTTTCCTGCAGGATAAAATAATCTAATGAAGACATAAATATATATATAATATGTCTTCATTAGATTCTTCTATTCTTAATATATATATATATATATATAAATTATGCCTCTATATCTTTAACCAGTATGGGTCATATTTCTAAATTGATTATTTCACTTGTTGTTTTGCTATTTTTATATTCCTAACTGTTTCTCTTTTTCCCTTAATTACGCAAATTTTCGTGTCATATTAAAATTTGTTTTTCTCTAAGTTTTTGTAACTAGTTTCCACATAACAGGAAAGTACCCACAACGAAATTCAAATTCATACATAAAACCTAAATAATTAGATTTGAAGGCATAATTCACAAGCAACTCCCTGGCAGGAATCTAACACTATTGACAATTATTTTTCACAAATGGCAAAATGAACAGACGAAATAATACTTTAAACTTAATGAAGATAGATGGTAAAATAAGAAGACATAGAAGATTAAATCAGCATATACACACTTCCATTAAAAAATGTGAATTTAGCTCCATACTAATTGAAACAATGCGTTGGTAGGTTTCAATAAATACAAACAACAGATTATGCTCAATAATACTGAAATTGCTGACACTAATACATACTAAAAATGTACACAATATTTCTGGTACTTACTAGGAAGATTGGCTAGTGTTGATTCTGTTGACTCTGTTTACCTCCTCTTCCCAAAGTCGTTTAAATATAGGGTTCAGTCTGCGTCCTTGGTCACGAGGGTTTAGATCGAATGCGTCATCAGCTGTGAGTTCTTTTTTAACGGCAGTTCTAATAAGTCTGAAAAATAATGTTAGAAATAAAACATTTTAATTTATTCCATAGTTTAGTAGACCTTGTATCAATTGCTAATTAAATGTTTTTGTTTGACACCAAAGAAAAATTGAATTCACTAAATATTAATGTTACTGTCACACAGTTGATTGAATGGAACCATGTGATCATCTTTAAACATATAGAGTTAACTGGCTATACCTTCATATAGTTAACTGTCTATACCTTCATATAGTTAACTGGCTATACCTTCATATAGTTAACTGGCTATACCTTCAAATAGTTAACTGGCTAGTATTAGATATAGTTAACTGGCTATTATTAGATATGGTTAACTGGCTATACGGCTATACTTAGATATAATTAACTGGCTATACCTTCAAATAGTTAACTGTCTATACCTTGATATAGTCAACTGGCTATACCTTGATATAGTCAACTGGCTATACCTTCATATAGTTAACTGGCTATACCTTTATATAGTTAACTGGCTATAACTTCATATAGTTAACTGGCTATACTTAGATATAATTAACTGGCTATACCTTCAAATAGTTAACTGGCTATATTCCATCATCATTCAGTACGGTCTCCGCAATGAAGGTTGGCCGAAAGAGACCACCAACATTCCCTGTCTCTTTCTTTGGTGGTGTACTCAGCTAGACTGTAGCCTGTCCATCTTGTGATTTACTCTATCACTTGTATCTCTGCCTACCTATTGCTCGCCTCCTCTCGACTTTACCCTCATAAAGGTCTTCAACAGGGTGACAAGTCTTGTAATGTGTTCAAGATATTTTATTTACTTGATCTTTATTACCTTTAATAATTCATTTTCATATAAAGTGTTTTTATAACCACTTTGTTTGTTTTCTTCTCTTTCCATGTTCTTCATATTCTTCAATTCATCCATATCTCAAATGCATCAATTCTGTTCTCTAATTGTTTGTTTATTGTCCATGTTTCTGAGAAATACATTAGCATAGAATAGATGTAGCATTTTATAGTTCTCATTTTAGCTTGCTTGTAATTTGTTTAGATGTTAATATTTTCCTCATATCATTCAAAAGTACTTTTAGCCATTCATATTCTCCTTTTATCTTCTGTTTCACACATATTCTCCTTTTAACTTCTGTTTCACATCTGCCGTCATTTGTGACTGTGTCCAAAATATTGATAATGTTCTACTGGTTGTAATTTCTCTCCATAATTTTTATGTTTATTTTATCCTGCGGAAAGATCATGCATCATTCTCGTTTCGCGGAAGGTTTATATTATTCATAGTAGCAACATTCAGTGACACCGATATTTTGTGAATGAAAATGGACATCATATTCCACGAGATCTTGTCAAAAAGAGTTTTCCTAAAAAAGTATTATTCATAATAACTAAAAAAAAGGATTATTATATGTGCTCGCTTATCAAGAAAGCATCTGTTCTTCTCTGACTTTTCTGATTATTATGGTTTTTGTTTTTTGGATACCTATATCCAGTCCATATTCTTCACTTGATTTATCGACTTGATTTAGTAGGCTATGTAGATCATGTTCACTTTCTGCTAAATGAACAGTCACATCTGTATATTTCAGGTTATTTATTATTTTCCCACTGATCTTGGGTCCCGGCATTTCTTCTATATGTTTAAAGATATTCACTGTGTAGATATAAAATAGGATGGATGATAAAATACATTATTGACTTACCACTCTTCTTATTTCTATGTGTGGTGAGTAGCTATTCTCACACATTATTGATGCAGTCTGTTCCAATATATATTTCTAATCAGTCTAATTTCTTTTCCATCTATGCCTATTTCGATTAGACATTCTATTATTAGTTCATTTTGGGCTGTGTAAAATACCTTGCTGTAGTCTATGAATCTAATATACATTTCATATGGACTACTATATATTTATCTATCAATAGTCGGATACTAAGTTATGTTATGTTATGTTCCTCCAGGGCCGTAGGCGGTGCATAGGGCAGAAACCATAGCTTTCCATTTCTGTCTTTGTGTTGCCAGGTCTTTCAATTGTTGCGTGTTGTTTAGGTTCATTAACATGCCTTCTCTATTAATGGTTCTTCGTAGAGTTTTTCTAGGTCTTCATCTTCTTCTTACTCCAGATGGCACCCAATATAGTGACTGCTGGAGAATTCTTAGGATGTTCATTCTGAGAACATGGCCGATGTAAGTCCAACGCCTTTGTCTAATGAAGGAAGATATATAGGTTTGTTTGCTTTCCTCTCTTATAGTAGTGTTTGATTTAAAGTCACTCCACTTAACATTCAAAATGGTACGTAGGCATTTGTTTTCAAATGAGTCTAGTCTCTTATCTGTGGCTTTTGTGGCTTTCCAACTTTCGCATCCATATGATAGAATGGGGATGATGTTGGAGTTAACCTGAGTTTTGTGGTGTTTCTTAGTGTGTTTGACCTCCAGATGTTACGTAGTTTATTGAAAGCACCCGCTGCAAGGGCAATTGGTGTAAAATTTCTTTTGATGAGTCTCCATCCAGTGCTAGATTGGTGCCTAAATATGTAAAATTATTGACGCGAGTAGTGATAGCTGGTATATTTCTTGTGACAACAAATATAAGTACAGTTCAATGTTTCAGGACTATTCGTATGGAATATGTGATGTCTTTATGTATGTGTTAGAGATCGCGGAGTTGTTCAATTATGTATAGAACAGTATCATTAATTAGCCAAGCTAGCAAGATCTTACTAAGAATAGTTATAAAAAGAATACGACAGAAATTAGAAACCAAAGTTAATGAGGTACAAGCAGGATTTAGGTCAGGCAGAAGTACAAAAGATCACGTACTAAATATGAGAATCCTTATCGACAAATTTAGAGAATTCAAAGCAGATCTATACATGTGTTTTATCGACTATTCCAAAGAATTTGATAGCGTACAACATGAGCAACTATGGAAAATAATGAGAGAAATTTTCTTCACAGAATATCTAACATATCTCATTGAATCACTCGACTATAAACAACATGCAGCTGTGAGAGTTAATGGTGATATCTCAGAATGGTTTTCGATAGATAACGTGGTAATACATAGATTCACCCTATTACCATACTTATATAATATATATGCAGAAAACATCATGAGGAAAGTAAGGAACGACAAGGACCACAAAAAATTTCATCCCCTAAATATAGAAGGATATGAAATACTTTTAAGATTTAGCAGATTTGACGGTGATTCTAACTACACACATAGAAGGGCTAGAAATGATGATCATTAAAACAAAAAGTATAGAGTGAAGAACAAAACCTCCAATTAAACATACAGGAAACAAAGATCATGACAACAGATACAATCAAAGTAACACATCGAATTAAAATAGATAACATGGAACTGGAAAACGTCTGCATGTTTGATTATCTGGATGCAAATATAACCAACTTTGGTGATTGTACTATGGAAGTTAGAAAAATATTAGCGATAGCGATATGGAAATTAAAGGAAATAATAAATATATGGAAAAAATGTTATAAAGAGACAAAAGTTATACTTCTCAGATCATACATTTTTCTTGCTAGTAGAAGAAGTAGACCTCGAAGGAGAGGAACAGATGACAACAAAGACTCTATGAAGTTATGATTGGAGAAGGCAGGCAAATTAGCACAGGAAAGAGTTCCGGACATCAATTGCAAAGACAACGCACTGAAAAGAATATGTGGCGGGATGATGATGATGAATGTGTCTGATCATTGGTCACTTTGCAACGTGTCCTTCGGGTACATAAATACTTACCTGCTTAAGGAGAAGTGATTGCCAGTGTTAATCTTTGTAAGTCACGATGAGACAAGTGCTATTTCACAACAAACAATTCATATTTGGAAGTGATGCTACACATAATTTTCCACGTATATCAATTTACAACACGAATTATGTGTTGATGAATCGATACTCAGCTTATGAACCAGACAAATAAGAGTCTTGATGAGTCGATACTCACCTTATCAACTAGATAAATAAGAGTCTTGATGAGTCGATACTCACCTTATCAACCAGACAAATAAGAATCTTGATGAGTCGATACTCACCTTATCAATCAGACAAATATGAGTCTTGATGAGTCGATACTCACCTTATCAATCAGACAAATATGAGTCTTGATGAGTCGATACTCACCTTATCAACCAGACAAATATGCGTCTTTATGAGTCGATACTCACCTTATCAATCAGACAAATAAGAGTCTTGATGAGTCGATACTCACCTTATCAACCAGATAAATAAGAGTCTTGATGAGTCGATACTCACCTTATCAATCAGACCAATATGAGTCTTGATGAGTCGATACTCACCTTATCAATCAGACAAATATGAGTCTTGATGAGTCGATACTCACCTTATCAACCAGATAAATACATTGATCAGTCGATACTCACCTTATCAAGCAGACAAATAAGAGTATTGATGAGTCGATACTCACCTTATCAACAAGATAAATAATAGTTTTGATGGGTCGATATTTACCTTATCAACCAGATAAATAAGAGTATTAATGGATTTTAGTCACCTTATCAACCAGATAAAACTTATTGATGAGTCAATGCTCACCTTATCAAACAGATAAAATAAATAAGTCTTGATTAGGCGATACTCACCTTTTAAACCAAATAAATAAGAGTCTTGATGAGTCGATACTCACCTTATCAACCAGATAAATAAGAGTTTTGATGAGTCGGTACTCACCTTATCAATCAAATAAATACCTTGATGAGTCGATACTCACCTTATCAACCAGATAAAAAAGAGGCTTGATGGATATGATGCCAAAACTTCTGGTGACGTCTTCTGAAATAAATATGTTACGTAAAGTAAAACTTGTGGTCCATTGGTTACTTTTTGTATATTTTGTATCGACAGCCAATATCAAAATAACTAAAAATGTCAAAAAGCGTAACTTTAGAAGCAAGTTATTGGGTTGACAGGGTCAATCTTTACATTCTTGAAACTGCTGCAGAGAAGTGGATTGTTGAATAGTTAGATCACCAGTCTCGTGGCCAATTGTATTAAAGTCAAAATAATTAACTGTAATGTTTTTTCTTTTGGGGGAAACATTAAAACATTAACTTTGTACACGCTGTGGCTACAGTACACGCTTTGGTTAGTGTACACGTTGTGGCTACAGTACACACTTTGGTTAATGTACACGCTGTGACTACTGCAGTAACAATAGAAAATCATCCCTCCACTTATTAAGAAAAACGTACAGGAACAAACACAATAAGATATAAGCCATTATCAGGTCAGGTTCGTATTTTATGTGACAATCTTGTCACCCCATGGATTATGTATCATTAAGTTTCACCACATGATGTATACTATCACAGATTAGTTCTGGTACACATTTTTGTTATTTAAGAATCGGGCCCACCAATAGGAGATTTGTTGTCGACTAAATGTATCCCCAACAGGAAATGGAACAATAAACATTACTTTAGAAACCAGTGAACATCTGCCTTTGTTCTCAAACTCCTGCTTCTTACCGGCTTCTAGCCCGTATAACAGAATGCGCTGCACCAAAATTTTGCACCGTCTTCTACATCCGGCTATTTCGGCTAGACACACCCGACTTCAGCATGATGTTACCATATAACAATTCGATACCACCTAAAATACCCGTTTATTTACTTTGCAACTTCCTGTGGCTTCATAGGTTTTCAAGAAACGTCTTTCAGTTTTTCATTTCTTCGTTCCATACCTTATCAACTTCTATTGTATCAGAGTTTTAGTATCATACCTATTCGACTTTTATTTTATCAGTTCTTGGTATTATACGTAATCGGCTTTTATTGTATCAGGTCTTGGTATTATACGTAATCGGCTTTTATTGTATCAGGTCTTGGTATACCTTATCGACTTATACTGCATCAGGTCCTAGTATCATACATTCTCGGCTTTTATTTTCTCAGGTCTTAGTATATTATCTTGCTGACTTTTATTTTCTCAGGTCTTAGTATATTATCTTGCTGACTTTTATTTTCTTAGGTTTTAGTATATTATATTGCTGACTTTTATTTTCTTAGGTCTTAGTATATTATCTTGCTGACTTTTATTTTCTCAGGTCTTAGTATATTATCTTGCTGACTTTTATTTTCTCAGGTCTTAGTATCATATCTTGCTGACTTTTATTTTCTCAAGTCTTAGTATATTATCTTGCTGACTTTTATTTTCTCAGGTCTTAGTATATTATCTTGCTGACTTTTATTTTCTCGGGTCTTAGTATCATACATTCTCGGCTTTTATTTTCTCAGGTCTTAGTATATTATCTTGCTGACTTTTATTTTCTCAGGTCTTAGTATATTATCTTTCTGACTTTTATTTTCTCAGGTCTTAGTATATTATCTTGCTGACTTTTATTTTCTCAGGTACTAGTATCATACATTCTCGGCTTTTATTTTCTCGGGTCTTAGTATCATACATTCTCGACTTTTATTTTCTCAGGTCTTAGTATATTATCTTGCTGACTTTTATTTTCTTAGGTCTTAGAATCATACATTCTCGACTTTAATTTTCTCAGGTCTTAGTATATTATCTTGCTGACTTTTATTTTCTCGGGTCTTAGTATCATACATTCTCGACTTTTATTTTCTTAGGTCTTAGTATATTATCTTGCTGACTTTTATTTTCTCGGGTCTTAGTATCCTACATTCTCGGCATTTATTTTCTTAGGTCTTAGTATCATATCTTGCTGTGTTTTTTTTCCCTGTACAGAACTCGTTTCTAAATGTGGTTCATTGAACTTGTAATTTTTTTTATCTTGTATTCAAGGCAACTTGTCTACCGGCTCGCGAGAGTTTTTTCTTGAATTGTAAAGTTATTTATTAATATATCGAATTTTGTTTGGACCAGGTCCTGTTCTTATAAGATTTTTTTCCTGCTGTCGTTGAGAAGTATTGTTTGACATTATGTCACATCCATTTGTAGCGCTGTTTCGGCTTTATGTATATTCTCTCTCCCTTTCTCTCACTCTATGTGTCTTAATCTCCCCTTTCTATCCATCTTTCTATCACTATTCCTCTCTCTTTGACTCTTGTCCTTCTTTATCATTCCCTCTTTCTCTATCTCTCTCCTCTTCTGTCTCTCTCCCTCTTTTCCATTCTCTACCTCATATCATTCTCACTCTCCATACCGTTCGCCCCCTTTCACGTTCGTTCTATCTATCTATCTACCAATCAATCTATCTATCTATCTATCTATCTATATATATATATATATATATATATATCCTACTTTCTCCCTCTCTATATATTTCCCCAATCCCCTTTCTCCGTCACTTTCTATCTCTCCACTTGTATTCTGTTTAAATTTCCAACGATTCTTAGACAGTTTTAAATAGCATTTATGTTTCAATATCATCGGAAATATCATGTGCTATTGCAAGACATTCACTGAACTATAATCACCACTATAATCACCACTATAATCACAATTACAATCATAAATATAATCACAACTATAATCGCAAATATATTTCGTTTAAGGTGTTTTTGACACAGATGTTGGAGATCTGTTGTAGCCAACTTTAGGTTCGGAGACGTAACTTGATGATGATGACAAGAGATCATGTTTTAGTCCGTTATGGCAGATACCTAGCCAGAAAATGATCATGTTCAAATATAGAAAATCAATCGATGGTTGAAAATCAAAGAGCTATAGAATATGATAACAAATCAATATTAAAGTATAAAATGCAGATTTAGATTTGGGGTTTTACTTACGTGATCCATTTGTTGGTATCCCTTTCTGTCGCCCATCGGGTTGTCCGAGAGGAAGGTAAGTACTAAGCACACGATATTTATGCCTATATTTACTACCAGGAGGATGAATGTGTCTGCATGACTGACATAGTTCTGAAAGAGAAAGTATAATTCACTATCTAAACAAATGTATTCATCAATCGATATATCGCTTCTTCTTCTACTGGGTCAGTTCCCAAACTTCTGCAGGTTAGCACGACGTAGTACGATGAACGGAATGTGCTGTGGTATGATTTGTAACACATCTATGAATTATCGGCCTGACACACCCGATTTCAGCAGTGTCCTGGGTCACTTTATCCTATAGAATAGAACAGTCAAAAATGTCTCCCCGAAAATTATCACATCATTTAAATACTAAAGCAAGGGAAACTTGATAAATATTGATGAAATAATTGTCATCAGTGGTATGACATTATTCGCTTTGACAGACGGTCTGAAGCAAGTATGTACCCAATAGGTTAATCAAGCATAAGCTGACCATGTTTTTGATTCCATTATTTTCTGATTCATCAGTGATTTGTTTGTTGCAAAATAAACATGAGAAAATGTTCTCATGTGACTGTTGCACCTTCCATCTAAACAACCCTTCTTCTAATCTGTCCACCTTCCATCTAATCAACCATTCTTCTACTCTGTCCACCTTCCATCTAAACAACCATTCTTCTACTCTGTCCAGTTTTGAAGGCTAACTTGTCTTAGCAGGATTATTCTCCGTATGACACGTATCTCTGCCAGTTGTTTTTCCAGCCGTCAGAGGGTTGAAAATATTCATTGATTCTTTGTATACATTTTTATTGCACACCTTTGGTCTACCTCCTCATCTAGTATCAAGGAAGAGCTTCCCTTTAAGTATTTGTCGTGGGTATAATGCATGCTTCTGTTTATCCTTTGGAAGCGCCCAAACTACATGAATCGTCTTTGACTGAATGTGAACATATTTTGTTGAAAACATGGCTCTCTGCAGGACCTGATTGTTGGTAACCTTATCATGTCACTGGAGATTCACAATTTGTCGGATACATCGTAAATGAAAGATCTTCAAGCTCTTTTTTTATTGTGATCAAATTGTCCATGGTTGAGACCCAGAAAAGAAAACACTGAATACACTTGTCCGATAGATCGATATCTGAAAGATATATCTTTAATTACGCATATGCTAAAACAAAAACATCGACGTTTCAACCAAAAGGCCTTTATCAATAGTATAGCATAACATTTGATATATATATATATATATATATATATATATATATATATATATAAATATATATATATATATATATATATATATATATATATATATATATATAATATATATATATATATATATATATATATATATATAATTAGTCTATGAATTCTATAAAATTTTGTAAAAATTGTATTTAAAAATCTATAAAATTCAGAAAATATGCAGATTCCATGAAAGCATGTTTCAAATTAGTATCAGAAGATACCTTACAGTAAAAAATAGTAGCAAAGAGAATCGATCATTTCTAAATGAGATGTTACAGACAAAATTTACGTATATCATGGACAGCTAAAATGACAAATCAAGAAATGTTAAGATCAATTCACGTCGTTTAGAGATGGCTCCTTAACATCATAACAAGAACGATTAATTTGTTTGGACATATAATGAGATACAACAGCATGGAGAGATTCGTAGCTGAAGGTAGAGTTAACGGCAATAGGGGAAGCGGGCGCCCAAACGCCGATGGTGCAGTGATATATCAGATTGTTTAAACATGTCTCTAGCAGCAGCAGGTCAACTCGCCAGAATCACGGAGTGATCAGAGAATCCATAAGGAAGACCGCGTTCTGGAAATAATATATCACGTGATGAGATACCATACTATTCTACCGCAGCAAACGTCGGGTCATGTGTCACGAGACTTTAAACATGAAGTTTACGCCGTACCATTGAATCCACACACCAAATTGTAAGCAGTCACAGTTGCTATGTCTTCATAGAACGTGAACGAAATACAAGTAGTAGATAACAAATAACCTCTTTAAT